>CAVMBV010000012.1:0-24565 GCA_963678735.1 Metschnikowia agaves | reverse complement strand
GAGATGTGTATAAGAGACAGATATTATATATATATTATATATATTATTATTGTATTGATAATTTTATTTATTCATATATATATAAATATATATCTTAAATAGATATAAATAATCCCCCCCCCTGAGGGGGGGGGGGTAGTAAAAATAAGGTATGATAAATATATTGCTTGCAATAAATTATCTCCAAAGGTAGATACTAAACATCTCACACCCCACCTCCCGCCCCCCCCCAGGGGGGAGCGGGAGGGGGGGGGTAGGTGATAATTATCTCCCCACCCTTCGTAGAAGGGTGGGGTATGATAAGTATACCCATTAGAGATTATTATTATAAATAATATTAATAATAACCTGCGAGAAGATAATTACCTAATGATTTTAATAATAAATAATAATTATATAACTTAATAATTATAATAATTAATAATGATTATAATAACCTCCGAGGTTATAATTATTCAATGGTATGATAGTACCCCGACCCACCCTTCAGGGTGGGTCGGGGGGGGGGGGGGGTCATTATTATCCCAGGGTATGATAAGTATCTCCCATTGTGGATTATTATTATTATCAATAATGATTATAATCTCCAAGGGTTATAATAATATCGATGATAATCACTTATTTAGATAATAATTATCCAATAGGAATAATAATGATGATAAATATTTTATTATTATGACCCCCCCCCGGAGGGGGGGGGGGGGGATTATAATTACCTAATAATTATAAAAATAAATAATTGTGATATAACTTAATGATTATAAAAATAAATAATAATGATAATAACCTACGAGATTATAATTACCACCCACCCTTCCTAGAAGCCTCTCCCCCCCCCTCCGGGGGGGGGGGGGAGGTGGGGGATGATTATTACTAAATATTCATTATGATCATACTAAATAAAATAATTAATATTCACTATAGGATATTATAATTATTAATAATGATAATAATTACCTCCTCCCGAAGGGAGGTGAGATGATAATAACCAAATCATTATTATAATGATGATAAATATTTTATTATTATTATCAATTATTATAATTATCATCAAATAGTCATTATCATTTCATTGGATAATTATAACCTCCAAATCCCCCTCTCAGGGAGAGGGGGATTTGGAGGTCATTATCATTCCCATTGGATAATTATCACTAAATATTCATTATAATCTTATGAAGCAATATAATTAATATCCACTATTAGATATTATAATTATTATCAATAATGATAATAATGATCTTTGAAGAGAAGTAAGATGATAATAACCAAATGATTATTATAATGATGATAAATATTTTATTATAATAATCCCCCCCCCCCCCCCTCTCAGAGAGAGGGGGGGGTTATAATTATTAAATTATTATTATTATTAATTATTATAATTATTACCAAATTATTATAATAATTAAATTTTATATAATATTAAATATGATAAAATTTATTATTATTAGGATTTAATTATATTATATTAAATAATAAATATTATTTCAAATGGAATGATAGGATGATATAAATAACCCCCCCCCCCAGGGGGGGGGTTAGTTATTATGATCCCGATGATAATTACCGAATGGTCATTATCATCCCAATGATTAGTATTCCTTTTAGAGATTATTATGATCAATAATGATGATAATTACTTAATAGTTATTATTATTATTCCGCGAAGCGGTATGATAAGTATATCCCATTATGGATTATAATTAACAATAATGATAATAATCTTAAAATGGTAATTATCATCTCCCCCTTATAATCCCATGGGATTATAAGGGGGATACATATTATCCTGAAATTAAAATGATAATTTATTATTATTATTATTAAATAATAATAATTATTTCCCCCCCCTTCCAGGGGGGGGGGTAAGGGGGGTAATAATGATTCCGCGAAGCGGAATGATTAGTCTTCTACATTGGAATTATTATTATCTTCCGAGAGGAATTATGATAATTATCTAATAGTTATTATTATTATGATTATATTAATTACCTAATTCCCCCCCCCCCTATCCCTTTCATCTGAAGATGAAAGGGATAGGGGTGATTATAATTATCCCCCTTCCCAATGGGAAGGGGGGGGGGATGATTATCACTTAATAGTAATTATCTCCCCCTCCCTTCAATGAAGGGAGGGGTTATTATTATTAATATAATTAATATTTTATTATTATTATAATTATGATGATAATAATCGAATGTTATAATTATCATTATGAAAGTAGGTGATATAATAATCAACAAATGGTTATTATTATACCCCACCCATAGGGTGGGGGGGGGGGTATGATGATAAGTATTTTATTATAATTATCCCCCCCCCCCTCCGGGGGGGGTTATAATTATCGGTATAATTATTCCGATGATAATCACCGAATGGTTATTATTATCATCCCCCCTTATAATCCCAAGGGATTATAAGGGGGGATAATGCAGGGAATGATTAATATACCCGACCCCTTCCCTTCAGGGAGGGGTCGGTTATATTTATACCCCCTTCCTTTGGAAGGAGGTATGATAATTACCAAATCCCCCCTATCCCTTTCATCTTCAGATGAAAGGGATAGGGGGGTGGTTATAATAATTTAATTTAATATAAAATTAAATATAATAAAAACTTATTATACTAGTATTTTATTTTATTATATTAAAAATTAAATATTATCTTAAAGGTATGATATTAATCATCATAAATATTATATAGGATATTTAATTATTTATATATAATATATTAGATATATATAATAATATTATTATATTAATTAAATTATTTATTCAAATATATATGTTATAAATATCTTAAATAAATATTAATAATACCCCCCCCCCCCTTCCTTCGGAAGGGGGGATACTAATTATGACATACCCCACCCGTAGGGTGGGGGTATTATAATCACCTATTTTGGTTATAATTAACCAAGGATATGATAAGTATACCCATTATAGATTATAAATATCCCCCCCCCCCCATTCCTATTAGGAAGGGGGGGAAACTTATTACCCCCCCCCCAAATGGGGGGGGGTCATTATGATCCCGCGGAGCGGGATGTTTAGTACCCCGCTGAGCGGGGGGGGGGGTTATTATTATCTATTATAATAATGATTATTATTAAATATTCATTATGATACTATAAAGTGGGATGATTAATATTTATCATTAGGTATTATAATTATAAATAATTATGATAATGATCTCCTTATCCCCCCCCCCTTCCTTCGGAAGGGGGGGGGGTATAAAATAAATTTATTATTTAATTAACAAATTTTATAAATAAAAATATTATTATTATGAGTTAATATTCCTATATTTACATCTATAACATATTCATCTACTAAATATTTAAATCTAAGTTTTGATTCAATTTTATATAATAAATTATATATTTCTGATTAACTAATTGAATAATTTATTTTTCTATTAAGTAATTTATTTATAAATAAATAACTTATAGATAATAATTTTGTATTAAATAAATTATAATTTTAATCCCGCTCAGGGGATAATTAGTATACCCCTCCCGCATTGTTCCTATAGGCTCCTTAGATTATTAACTCTAAGGCCCCAGGACAGATCTGTACGAGCGCCTCTCGACGCATACAGCTCTTTGATGATAAAAATTAATAAAGTATAGATTAGAGATAAATATAATTATCTTTTACTTATTTGAGATTTTCTTAGTTTTAGTTTACGAATATTTTCAAGTCTATGGGATTTAACTTTAGTATTTGTGATAGATTTATGATACTTGATTAAAACATTTTCGAATTCTTTAACGGCCTTAAGTTTCATAATTATAGAAGTACTATTCTTATAATTATTATTAATTAAGTCCTTGAATTCATCAAGTTTAACCAAAATTTGTATAGCATTAAAATTACAAGTGAATAATTCTTTCAATGAAGCAGTTTTAATTTTACGATTAATTTTGTAAAGTTCTTTGTTGATTAAATTTCTAAATAATCTAATTAATTCTAAATCTAAATTAGTTTTCTTATTAACATGACAGTCCTTATGAATAAGTTGTTTATTTTCATATTGGGCTAAAATATCTTTATACGGACTAATTTTACCTAATGTTTTAGGTATAATGTGATCAACATTTAATCCAGAAAATCATTTATTACCTTTGATGTATTGAGAATAAACTTGATTATGTATTTCATAATTATAATTAAGATCTTTATTAAGCTTAATATCATTAAAAGTAGAGTCGTTTATTATAACTTTATTATAGTCACTAATAAATAGTTCTTCTTTAAGATCAATTGAACTATAATTAAGTAAAGGTTTATCACATATAGTACATAAACCTTTTTGTTTATAATATAGTTTAGCATGTTCCTTAGCTAACAACTTATCAATTTTAATTTTGAATAAAATGTAAGGTTTAGGGTTAACAAGATAACTGTTATAATTGATAGTTTTAGATAATCATAAGAAACCTCAAGGAATGTCTTTAATTAAATCGGTTAATGATGGTACCTTATTGATACCTCCACTAATAGTTTTAACATGTAAGTTAATTCATTTTCCTAAATGTTTTCTATATTTTTGAAGCATTAAACCATAGGTTTTAAGTCCATATTTTATATATAAAAACATTCTAGATCTTTTAAGAATAAATCAGTCTAATTTATTTCTTATTATACTTTGCTTACCACCAATATAATAATTAGATCATCCTCTAATAAGTGTACTAAGTTCATTGACAATTGTACCTATATCTTTATAGGTATTTTTCATACTAGTAATGTCAACAACCTTGTCTTTCAATCTCTGTATACCTTCTTTGGAAGGATATACATAAGTACCTATTCAATCAGTTAAATTACCTCTAATAGCTTTAGGGGCTTTTATAATTCAATTAACTTTGTAAGGTCTTAGAAGGTGAAAAGTTCATCCTAAATACTTAAATTTTGATCCCAGTTTTCACATAAAAGTTTCAGATTTTTCTTCTGATATTTTTAGACCTCTTTTAGCTAAGAATTCCTCTATTACATACATGATATAGTCATTTAATTCACCACAATTATGAACAATAATAAAATCATCAGCATATCTGACAAAATTAAGTCTTACTCTAGTCATGAATTTGTTATAACTATCTCTTGTTTGATCTAGAACGAAACCTTTGTCTTTAAGATTCTGTTCTTTTAGTGGATGAATAAAAGTAGCTTTATGTCTGCTAGATTCAGGACGAGACTGTTTCATAGCATTCTCTAAAGTTAATTCTAACCCATCAAGTGTTCAGTTCATTAATAATGGAGATATTATACCCCCTTGAGGTATTCCCTTTTTGGTAGGTGTAACTCTATTGTATAATTCTAATCTATTACCTTTAAGAATTCTTTTAAGTAAGAATTCAAAACCTTTCGGCATGGGTGTATTTTTAATTAATCACCTATGTGATATATTATCAAAACATCCTTTAATGTCGGTATTTACAATATATTTCTCTACAAAGAAATGAGTTTTTTTATTCGGATTGTTATTTTTAACAATTTCCTTTCCAAATGCTAAATCTCTTTTTCTTAATGTAGGTCTATTCTTATTGTAAGTTACTAAATTAGCTACTGTTGTTACAGCCATTAAACAACCTCTCCCAGGACGAAAACCGAATGAGTGAGGATCTCCCATTGGTTCCATAATAGGTTCCATTATTATTTTAATTAACATTTGAACAACTCTATCCTTAATAGTTGGTATTCCTAATTTTCTAATTTTACCATTATTTTTAGGTATCTCAACTGTTCTAATTAATTCAGGTTCATAATCTTTTAAATTAGTGAATTTTAAATACTTCAATAATTCAAACTTAAGTTTTAAATTACTTTCATAAATTTTATTTTGGATATTATTTGAAAATAATATAGGGTTATTCATTATGTCCTTATATTCCTTTCTAAGTAATTTAGTTTTAACATTTCCAAAAGCTGTTTTTAGCTCTCTTCTTTCAAGTTCTCTTTGTGAAAGGTTTAATATCCCTTTCCTTCTGATGGCTTGATCGGTTTTACCCTTTGCTAAACCTAATGTATATTTAATCTCCTTAATTCTAGTATCCAGAGATTTTAAGGCAGCATTCGTATTATCTACTTTTGCTCTGTTAGTTTTAAATGCTATACCATCTACACCAGGTGTAGTACTACCTGAATTTCTAGTTAACATCTCAATGCTTACTAATTTTCATAAAACAGATCCCATTAAAAATCCTCCTAATTCAAGTAATTCTATAAATTCTTTATCTTTTATTACTGCATCTCTACAGTAATTATGCTTTTTAATTAATTTATCGCTTAATATAGCCATTTTTGTACTATTCATTTTAACTAATTTAATTACTTCTTTTAAATTATTAGATTCAGTAGGTCAAATTTTATTAGATAAATCTATTTTAATTGCTTTCACTAATTTTTTATAATCAGTTGACTCTTTTAATTCAATGATCATAAGATTTTGTTTGTCTCCATTTATTTCTAAACTTCCTTGTCTCCCTTGTCTTGTACTATAATGTCTACATATCATCATGCTTTTATTAAAAGCATCCAACTTCGTTGTATTTCTGTTATAACTTACAGGTAACTTAACTAAGTTATCCCATCAATTTATTAGAGGCCTTACTAATTCACTGTTCATATTTTCTCATTTAGTTAAATTTTCTTTAACTTTATTCATAAACATTATTTATGTATTAGTATCTTTTATTGTTATTTGTTTCATCTTATTTTCTATATCCCTATTGTTTTCTTTTATATAATTGTGTATTTTAACGTATCTACTGTGCTTATAGTCGTTACAATTATCTTTAAGGCTTAAAGCCATCTCTTGATTGAGGGGGTCAACGAAAGTAATTAAGCGATAAATTACTATATAACTTGAAACAATATAGGCTCTCATCATATTTCATATTATTAAATCTGAATCTTTATAATCCGTATTATCGGTTGTACTTATATATTCATCAACAGATAATACAACTGCAAAACGTAGTCTAATAAATCTGTGGATCGCACGCAGGGGGGAGGATTATTATTCAATAGTATAACTCAATTTATATATAATTTTATTTTATTTGAGATATAAATGTAAACCATAATATCTTATTTTAACTATTATTTATAATTTTTTTTATATAATATCTATCTTTATATAAATAAAGTATTTATATATTTTATTACCTAAGTAAAAATTAATATTATAAAATATTATCCCAAAGGGGGTTAATATTTATCACCCCGTAATAAAATATTATCTCAAGATGATATTTTATCACCGGTAATAAAATATATATAATTAATATTTTTAATTTATAATTATCTTTAGATTTTTATTAACTTTACTATAAATTATACTTATTCCTTTTTATTTATAATTTAATATTTAATGTAATATGTATTTATCTAAATTAAATTCTTATATTTTAATTAATTTAATAACTTTTTTAATATATAATTAAATTTCAATTAAATTTAATTAAAATGTATAACTTAATCTTTAACAATTAATAATAAAAGATTCTTCATCTTTTATTAATTCTAATAATCAATATTTATGGTGATAAATCCCCCCACCTCCCCCCTTCCCCTTCGGAAGGGGGGAGGGAAGGGGGATTTATATCCCCGCCTACGGCGGGCATATTTATTAATTTTGATATATTCAACTCAACTAATATCAATATATAATTATAAATTAATATTACTTCTATTATTATTCATTTATTTTATTTATTATATTATAATATATAACATTTACTAAATACTCTATAAAAGTATAAATTTTAATATTTATTTTTAATCTAAAAATACAAATATTTAGTTATATTTAATAATTTATTACCTCCCAGCATTGGAATGCTGGGGGTACTAATTATCCCCCCCCCCACCCGTAGGGTGGGGGGGATAATTATAACCCCCCCCCCCCCCCGCAATGCGGGGGGGGGGTACTAATTATCCCGCGAAGCGGGATCATAATTATTAAATTAATCTATTAATATTTGAATATCTTTATGTTTTAATATTATATATGAATATGTTAATTTGTTTTTTATATAGATATATTTTACCTATATTAAATTTATCTTTTATATAATATAAAATATAATAATTATTATTCCCTAAATGATAAGTATTCCTGCGAGGAATAATTATATATATATAAATGTAAAATAAATAAAAAACAAACTTATTTTGTTATTATTTATTAATAGTATAAATATTAAATAATAACCCCCCCCCCCCCTTCCCTGGGAAGGGGGGGGGGGTAATAATGACCCCCCCCCCTCAATGGGGGGGGGGGTTATTATCATTATTATTAATAATAATAAAATTATTAATTAATAAAACCTATAAATAAAAATAAGAAAACTTTATTATAATTTAAGAACCTCATCAATAACATATAATATAAATAAATAATCATAAGATATCTAAAACATGAAGATATAAAACAGTAGTTTCAGCGAAAACATGAGAAGTATTAGTAAAATCATAATTATAAACTCTTCAAGTACAAATAGTTAACATAATAGCTAACATAATCATATGAATACCATGTAAACCAGTTAAAGAGAAGAAAGTAGAACCATAAACACCATCAGAAATAGTAAAAGGTGAAAATATATATTCCATACCTTGTAATATAACAAATAAAATTATAAAAAAAGTAGTAAAAACAAAACCATATAAAGTATCATTTCTATTACCATTAATTAAAGCATGATGACCCATAGTAATAGTAACACCAGAAGCTAATAAAATTATAGTATTTAATAAAGGTAATTCACTAGGTGAAATAGGTTCTATACCTATAGGTGGTCAATTCATACCTATTTCAATAGTAGGATTTAAAGAAGAATGTAAATAAGCTCAAAATAATGAAGCAAATATTAATATTTCACTTATAACAAATAAATAAAAACCTTGAATTAAACCTGTTTTAACTCTTTTAGTATGATCTCCTAAATATGTACTTTCAGCTATTACATCTTTAAATCATAATGTTAATACATACAATACATTAAATATATTTATTAATATATATATATTTGTATTTATATAACTATGTGCTGTTAATCCTATTGATATTGCTAAATTCATTAAAGCAAATGATGTATAAATTGGTCAAGGTGAACTACTTACTAAATGATATGGATGTAATTGTATATATCCTCTTATTGAATTTGTCATTTTTTTTTATTATTTTTAATCTTTTATTTAATTTTAATATTTGATAAATTTTTATTTTATTTATTGAGTTAGATAGGAATTGAACCTATATAGATTGATTAAAAGACAATAGTCTTCACCATTAGACGACTAACTCTAATAATATATACCCAAATATAATCTATTTCCCATTACACTAAGTTATATATACCCAAATAGGTTTATTACCCCCTCCCCCCGCTACGCGGGGTAATATTATATATTATTTATATAATATATAATTATATTATAAAATATAATTATCCCTATGATAAGTATTCCTTAGAGAGGATTATTGTTTATAATAATTCTTCCCCCTCAAATTAGTTATAATCTCTAAATTATAAAGATAATTATTTATATATAATATAATATAATTTCTTAGGATATAATTTATAATTAGTAATGTGTATTATTAATTATAATTTTATTAATTATTGCCATTGAAAAGAATTGAACTTATACCTATCGCGCTTCAAGCGAATGCTCTACCATTTAAGCTACAATAGCAAACAAGAGTAAGTAGAATCGAACTACTATCAAATGTGTTGAAGACATGTACTTTACCATTAAGCTATACTCTTATAGGTTATATAGGAATTGAACCTATGGCTTAGTCGTGTAAAAACTATGATTTAACCACTAATCTAATAACCTTTTATATGAATATATGCCCCCCGTTTTATACGGGAGGTTATATCCCCGCCGTAGGCGGGTATATATATTATTTTATATATATAAATTTATATTTATTATCTATTTTTTTTTAGATATTAAATATAATAAATAATAAATTTAATTATTATTTATTTTAATTAAACTGCATATAATAAAATAAAGGCAATCATTAATGAGAATAAACCACAAGCTTCAGCTAAAGCAAATCCTAATATTGCTTGTGGGAATAATGTAGCACGTAATGAAGGATTACGAGATGTACCATTTATTAATGCTACAAAAACTAAAGCTATACCTATAGCTGCTCCTCCTAATCCTAATGTTGCTATTGCTGCTCCTATATATTTTGCTGCTAATACTAATTGCATTTTTTATTTTTATTTCATACCTTTGATCAATATACTTCTACTTTAAATTTATTAATTAATTTTATTAATATTATATACCTTCTTCATATTAAAAATTATATATTAATATATATCATTTAATTATAATACCGCTTCACGGGATAATAAGTATCTCTCCTCTATTTTGGGTTAATTATTATTATTAAATAATGAATAATAATTATTTTACAAATAAGAAGAGTAATAATTAAATAATTAAATAATATATGCCCGCCGTAGGCGGGGGATATATCCCCCCCCCCCCGTCGAAGACGGGGGGGGGGTATATATTTTTTATTATAAAGAAAAGATATATAAAAATAAATAAATTAAATTAGAATAAGGAAAATAATTTAAAGAATTTGAGCATCAATAAAATAAATTAAAGCAGGAAGGAAAATAGTAAAACTGAATAATAAAGGTAAAAAAATGATTCAACACATATTAATTAATTTATCATATCTAACTCTAGGTAAAGTAGCTCTAACTCAAATATAAGTAAAAGCGAAGATATTAGCTTTAATACCTAAGATAAAACCAGAACCACCACCAAAGAATAAGATAGAAGTTAAAGTAGATAAGAATAAGATAGAAGCATATTCAGATAAAAAGAATAGAACAAAAATAGAAGAAGAATATTCAGTCATATGACCAGAGACTAATTCAGATTCAGCTTCAACATTATCAAAAGGAGGTCTAGCACATTCAGCTACACAACCAATAAATCATATTATACTTAAGGGTAATAAAGGTATAAATAATCAAATAGATTGTTGTAATTCTACATATCTAGATAAATTCATACTACCAGAAAATAAGATACATAATAAAACAATAGTAGTTAAAACTAATTCATAACTTATTAATTGAGCTGTAGAACGTATAGAACCTAATAAAGAATATTTACTATTAGCAGATCAACCAGCTAATAAAGTACCAAATACACCTATACTACTTATAGCTAAAGTTAAAATTAAACCATAATTATTATCAGTTATAGTTATACCTAAACCAAAAGGTATAACTGATCAACATAATAAAGCAGATATTAAAGATATTATAGGACTTATTAATAATATTAATTTATCAGCATGAGTAGGTATTATTATTTCTTTTAATAATAATTTAGCTGCATCTGCTATTGCCATTAATAATCCATAATAACCTACTGCATTCGGTCCTACTCTACGTTGCATATATCCTAATGTTTTACGTTCTGCTACTGTTAAAAATGCTACTGCTAATAATATTGATATAAACATTATTAATAATTCTATTATTTTTAACATTCTATTTAGTTATTGCTATAGCCCCTACTATTGATATAATTAATATTATACTTATTATTATTAATAATATTGAATATTCTGTATATAATTGTAATCCTACTATTATTAATTCATTATATGTTGTATTTATATTTATTATTATACTATTTATATCATAAGTTAAATCTAATGGTATTAAACTTATTGTTAATAATGTTATTATTAATGGTGATATTCTCCCTTTAGGTATATATTCTATTTTTAATAATGATAATATAAATAAAAATAATATCGCTATTGCTCCTACATATATTAATACATATAATATTCCCATTAATACATAATCATTATTATATAAACTTATCGCTGTACTTACAAATAATATTATTAATCATAATATACTTTGTACTGGTGTTAATATTCCTATCGCTAATATACTTGATATTCCACTTATTATATTCATTCTTTTTTATTTTTACTTATTTCTTTTATATATCCCCCCCCTTCTTATTAAAAAAAGGGAGTAATAAAAGATTATTATTTATTTATTATACGTCTAAATTTGGAATTGAACCAAAATTAATGTATTAACAGTACATTGCTTTACCATTAAGCTATATAGACAATATATTATTATTTAATAAAATAATAATTTGGAGAGATATTTATAACCCCCCCCCCCCCACCCTTCCTTCCTCTCCCTTTCTTGTTCAGGAAGGGAGAGGCTAATAGGAAGGGTGGGATAATAATATTTATATTAATATATCCACGCCGTAGGCGGGGTGATATATCCCCCGTCTAAGATGGGGGGGAATTTATTAATAATTATATAAATTTATTATTATTTATTTATATAATTTTATTAAAATTTTATTAATAATAAATTATATTAATTAATAAATTATATAATTAAATATATAATATATGCCCCATAGGTGGGGGGATATATTCCCGACAGAATATATGAATAAATTTTATTATATAAAAAATTATAGGAATAATTATAAGAATAATAATTTCATTTGTTTTATGAGGAGGGTATTTAACATTCTGCGAAGCGGGATGATAAATTTATTATTCTATATCAGATAATCATTCTATAAAATCAGTTATAGATAAACATTCTATTTTTATAGGCATTAAAGAATGATTAATACCACATAATTCACTACATTGACCATAATAAACACCAGTTCTTTGAATTAAAGCACTAACTTGATTTAAACGACCAGGAGTAGCATCAATTTTTATACCTAAAGAAGGTATAGCGAAAGAATGAATAACATCATTAGCAGTAACAATAAATCTAACATGAGTATCAACAGGTAAGACAATAGAAGTATCAGTATCTAATAATCTTAATTGACCTTCTTCTAACATATCATCAGGTATAATATAAGATTCATATTCTATAGTTTCACCTTTATCTGATATAAAATCTGAATATTCATATTTTCAATATCATTGTAAACCTACTACTTTTATAGTCATAGCTGGTGTTAAAACTTCATCACATAAATAAAGTAAAATAAAACTAGGAAAAGCTATTAATAATAATATTACTGCTGGAAATATTGTTCATATTATTTCTAATGTTTGACCATGTTTTAAATATTTATAAGCAAATTTATTATTTTTAAAATCTACTATTACTACATAAAGTATATAAGATACTAAACCTAATATTAATGCTAAATAAAACATTATATGATCATATAATTCATGTATTCCTTCTTGATTTGGTGATGCTGAATCTTGTAAACGTACTCCTCATGGTGTTGGTACATCTAATCATATCATTTCTTTTATTTCTTCTTTTCTATTATTATTATAAATACAAATATATTTATTGGAATTAATCGGATTTGAACCGATATCAATCGCATGCAAAGCGAATAATCTACCTATTGATCTATAACCCCTTTATATATATCTTAAGTATATGTTATTTATTTCTAAATATTTTTATATTTATAATACCTTATTTTTAAGGAATAATTAGTTATATTTTATAATATATAAATACTCTCCTTAAAAGAAGGGTATTTATATTTTCTATTTCCTCCTATTTGAAGGAAATATTTTTTATTATTAAATTACTATTACATTATTATCTTTAATGTTAAAACCTTACCTTAATGATTTAATATTTTATATGCTTTCAATATGTAAACTTAATTATCTTAGCTTATATGTATAAAATTTATACATAAATAACCATAGGATAATATCTTAATATCCTTGCGTACACATAAGATAAAAGGAAGGAAAGAATCTATAGATGATAAAATCATTACTGGCTCACGCCGTAATTAACCCATCTCAAGTAACTCCTTAGAGGACGAACAGTCCTACCCTACCTAGCTGCTACAACTAAGAGGATGAGTTTAGACGACATCGAGGTGGCAAACACCGCTTACGATATCAACTCTTTCGCGGTATTACCCTGTTCAATTATGTTTTAATATATATCCGCCATTGGCGGATATTTATCTCTTATCTTATATATATAATTTATATCCCCCGCCATTGGCGGGCATATTTATCCTTAAAATAAGATATATTATTTTTTAAATAATATTTCTATACATTACTGTATAGTTCAGACTATGTCATTACCATAATTTATATTAATATATTTATATAAATTTTAGGTATTGGGCACTCTTGGTAAAATTATTGTTAGCTTACTCATTTACTAGTCGTTGAACGTTCTTATATTTTATTTATATAATTTTTATTATATTTATAGCTAATATAAGTTTCGCTGCATATTGTCTTATTTTTTTAAGAGTTTTATGCAATTCACCCAATTTTTTTATTATTTTAATTTTATTTAAATTAATTACCCTTTAACGCTGGGTATTATATATTTCTATATAAAGGGACTTACAGTTTATCCCTAGCGTAACTTTAATTCGTTATCGACATCCATACCATTTGATTATGTCTGTTCATTACACTCTACTTAAGTACTAATTTCACTTGTTAGTGTTATTATCATCGCACTATTATGTTGTTATCCTTATTTTATTTTTTTATTATCTATTTACAATATAGATTTATAGTACGTTATTTACTATTATATAATTTCTCATTAATTTAATTAAAAAGAGATAAATTATAATAAATAATTATTATTATTAGACACATCAGATGCTTTCTCTGATGTCGACGCCCCATCGAAACTAACCTTTTTACTATGTCTTTATATATTAATTTATTTAATTAATTATATTTAATTAGATTTATTATTTTTATATATAGGTATCTCATTTTATTTAAATTATTTATTAATATTAATTATTAATATTAATTAATATAAATTTTACCTAATCTTAACTGAAATATAAAAATAAAGATAATAAATATCAATCAAAGTAAAAATATAGTAAAGCTGCATAGGGTCTTTTTGTCAATCTACAGATATACGGCATCTTCACCGCAATTGCTATTTCACTGAGTCTACTTTGGATACAGTTATTGCATCGTTTATTCATTCATGCAGGACATCAATTATATGTCAATGAATTTCGCTACCTTAGGATCCTCACAATAAGACCGCCGTTTACTTATTATTATATTCTTATTCACAAGCACTGGGCAGATATCACTTATTATACTTATTATTACTAATAGGCAATAAGCTATGTTTTTGGTAAACAGTCGCACAATTTTTTTATTTACTTTATTTGCCGAATTCATTCAAAGTAGTTATCTCATTCCTCTTTATATATATATTTTTATTTATATATATAATTTATCATACCTGTGTCGGTTTACAGTACGGTTAATATTTATTTTACTTGTTCTATTACTCATCAATTTAATATTTCTATTATTTATTTTAGAGACCGTTCGTTTATAGTTAAACCTTATGATTTAGAGGGATAATTTTTTATTATCTATCGTTACTCAAGTCAGCAATTACTTTATAATTTTTCATTATATAATCTGCTACCATAAATTATTTTAATAATTTATCTATATTATTGTTATCTATTTAGACCCGTATATTATTTCTATTATAAGTCAATCATATTAGTGCATTGTTACATGTTCATTAAATGATGATTATTATCAAACCCACATACTAATTGTCTATAAACTTATTATGTTTTATAACATATAGATTTTATTCACTTAATAGATTATTTGGGACATTTAATTTATAGTCTAGGTTGTTTCCTTTTTGACTTACTACCTTATCGCAATAAGTCTGACTCCTTATAATATTATATTATTATCTCTTATTTCTTTATAAAAAGAGAGATAATTTTTTATTTATTTATTCCGAGATTTAAATATAATGATAGAATTTTTATTATTCCCCAAATATATTTAAGTGCTGTACCAATTTATAATTATATAAAGGCTATACTAAAATATATTTCGCAGATAACCAGCTATCGGCAAACCAGATTTGTCTTTCACTACTATACACATCTCTTTAGAAATTATTGCTACAATTACCTATTGAGTCGTATTTATTTTTATACACTTGGATATATATAGATCGTTTGCTTTCGGGTTTATCTATTTTAATTTCTTTATTTCTATTTTTATTTAATTTATATAATTTCACTAAAATTGATAACTTACTGACCCATTATACAAGAGGTACATCATACTCTATGACTGCTCTCTATTAACCTATTTCCTCTTTTTCCCTTACGGTACTTTATTCTTAATTTTATCTTTTTTATCTTAGTAGTTGGTTCTCTACTTTATTCTAACTTATAAAAGTTATACTCTTTGATTCTTATACTTTCATTCACCATTACTTATATATTCTCTGTTGATTTCTTTCACAAATTACTTAGATGTTTCATTCCATTTGCTTCTTTTTCTCATTTTCATGTTAAGATTGATCTTTATCTTTTTATCTTTTTATAAAATTAGTTCTAGATCTTTAAGTTAATATTTATAACATATACCATTTTTAAATATATCACCTTAATATTAAATTTATATGAATATATATATATATAATTATATCTATTTTAATTAAATAATTAATAAATAATAATGACCTATAAAAATAATGATCATTATTACTTTTAGATTATAATCATCCATGATCATTATTACTTTTAGATTATAATCATTCATGATCATTATTACTTTTAGATTATAATCATCCAAATCATTATCACCTACAGGGGTAGGTGATTATCTTCAAAATTATAATAATAATCTCTAAAAAATACGAATCATCAAAATAATTATAATAAAATATTTATTATTAATTATGTTAATAATAATTCCACTAACCTTTCTAATAAAGAGTATATTTATAATTAATTATGATAATAATAATAATAATCCCGAGGTGATACTAATCAACCACCCTTCGCTTCCCTCCTCCCAATGGGAGGAGGGAAGAGGGTGGGAGTGATTATCATCATTCCCCCCTTATAATCCCTTAGGGATTATAAGGGGGGGTATAATATAGAATTATTATAATAATTAATAAGAAAGATAAAAGTATGTAAAGAATTAAATTAATTTATAAATTAAATTAGAAGATTCTCAAATCATATTTAATAAAGGATTAGGTAAAATACCTAAAAATAGAGTAGGAATAATAAGTAATCAAAGTAATAAAGATTCTCTATAAGTGCAATCAGCTGTTAAAGATATATAAGGTGTTTTTATACCACCAGTTAATCTATTAGTTAATTTCATTTGATAAGAAGCAGATAATAGAACAGATAAAGTAGCGATAGCACCTAATATAGGAGATCTATTTATAGCACCTGTTAAAGATAATAATTCACCTATAAAATTTATAGATAAAGGAGCACCAACATTACAAAAACTTAAAATTATTAATAAAATAGCTAATTTAGGCATAAAAGAGATTAAACCTTGAAAATAATAAATTAATCTATTATGATATCTATCATAAAGAATACCACCTACTATAATAAATAAACCAGGTGAAACTAAACCATGAGCTATAGATAAAACTAAACTACCAGATATACCTAATAAATTATTAGATAATATACCTAATATACATACTGCCATATGTGATATTGAACTATAAGCTATAATAACTTTTAAATCTGTTTGTCTTAAAGTTATTATTGATGTATATATTATTGTTATTAAACATATCATATATATTATAGGTGTATATAATATAGTAGCATCTGATAAAGTTGGTAATATTAATTTAATTATAGCAAATATAGCTAATTTTAATATTATACCTGCTAATATTATTGAACCAGCTAAAGGTGATTCTGAATGTACTACTGGTAATCATGTATGTACTGGTGCTAATGGTGTCTTAACTGCTATACCTATAGATATAGCTATAAATATTATACATTGTAAATCTATTGATAATACTAATAAACTTATAGCTTGATAATCAGTATTATCTAATATTACTTCATATAAAGCTATAGCTAATAACATAAATAATGATGAAAATAAAGTATATATTAATATATAATCACTTGCTTTATTTTTATTAGCTGCTCCATATAATCCTATCATTATAAATAATGGTGCTAATGATCCTTCAAAATATATATAAAATGATGTCATATCTTGACATATAAAATTTAATAATATTATTATTCCTAAATTTAATACTAATTCATAATATAATATATTATTTATATTATTTCAATTTGATATTATTGATATTGGTATTAAATAAGCTGTTAATAATATTAATATATCAGCTATACCATCTGTCGTATAATATACTTCTATTTCTGATCAATCATATATCGTTGGTATTACTATTAATCCACTTGCTACTAATATAATCTGTTTATACATCCCTTTCATTAATCTTGATGATAATGTTGTAAATATTGATAATAATATTAATATTAATGTCATTTTTTATTATTTTTATTAATTTATCTTTAATATGACTAAAAGGATTTGAACCTTTATAATAATTAATCCTAAATTAATCGCGTCTACCTATTTCGCCATAGTCATTTATTCTATTTAATAATATTTATTTTCCCTATAATTATTATTATTTAAAATACTTTCGGATGCAACGTGATTCGAACACGTGGATTATTTTAATCTTAATAGCTCAAATATTATGCTTTAAACCTCTCAGCCATACATCCTTACCTTTATTATTATTATTAATAACTATTATCCCCTTTCCCCCCCCCCCCCCAGCAATGCTGAGGGATAATTAATATATTCAAATAAAAATATAAATCATCTTCGATTATTAATATTATTTTACAGAGCGAGATGTTATTAATCACCCCCCCCTACCCCCCCCGGAGGGGGGGGGTGATCTTAATTACCCCCAAAAGGGGTAATTTATCTTATAAAAGGAATGTTATTAATCATCATTTAATTATAAATATTATTCTATAAGATAATATAAATAACGATTTAGTTTATAAATATTATTTTGTAATAGGATATAAATACCCATTTAGGTAATAAATCTTATCCTGCTTCGCAGGATTATATTTATCCCACCCTTCTCCCCCCCCCCCCCCCCCCCCCCTTCCGAAGGGGAAGGGGGGGGGAGGGGGGGAATAAATATGGAGAGATATTTATCACCCCCCTCGGGGGTAATAAATATTCCCAAGGGGGATATTAATCATCATAAATATTATTCTTTAAAGATATTATTTATTTATTAATAAAATATTAATATATTTCTCGTCGAATACCGGAGAGGGGAGGGGGGGGGAATAGGATATATCCCCGCCGTAGGCGGGGGATATATCCCCATCTTTCCCTTGGTAAATGAACAGAGTATATATTATCACCTATGATAAGCATATATGAATAAATTCAAAATATAATATTTATTCTTCCTATCCTTATAATAAGGGGGTTAGATTATAAAGAAAAAATAATATATAAAATAAAATAAAATATATAATATATTATTCGTCGAAGACGAGGGGTATATTATAATTTATAGAGGGTGTATATATATTTAAATTAAATAAGAAATAATAAGATCAATAAAAATTATAATATTAAAATTAATAATTAATCTAGATATACCAGTACTACCTAAAACTTTAAGTAAACCATTATCAACAAGAGTATTTAATGAACCACCTAATTTAAGAGTTGGTCTAATAATTAAATTATTTAATAATTGATCATAATAAATACGTTGATTAAAGAAATTATAAATAATAGATTTATTAGCTAATAAAGAGATATTATAAAAATATTCATATAAATAAATTAATAAAATAGATAAAGATAAACCTAAAATTAGAGGTAAATATTTATAAATAGTAGGTAAAGTAAATTCAGTTTCTATAAAATTATTAGTATTAGGTAAATTTAAATTTAAATGAAAAATAACATTATCTCTAAAATAACCTAAGAAAATACTATAAATAGCTAAAATAGTCATAGGTATAATCATAAAATTACTTTCATGAATTAAAGAATAAGTATATTTATTAGATTTAGGTAAATTAAAGAAAGTTAAATATAATATTCTTAAAGAATATAAAGCAGTTAAAGTAGCGGAAGCTGTAGCTATAAAATACATAATATATCCACTTAAAGTATAAGTACCATATAATGATTCTATTATTATATCTTTAGAATAATAACCAGTTAAACCTGGTATAGCCATTAATGATAATGAAGCTATTAATATACAAATATAACTATAAGGTAAATAATTTATTAAACTACCATATTTACGCATATCTTGAGTTTCTGATATAAAAGAATGAATTATAGAACCAGCTGACATAAATAATAAAGCTTTAAAAAAAGCATGACAATATAAATGATAAATAGCTAAATCATAACTACTACAACCTATAGCTAACATCATTATACCTAATTGTGACATAGTTGATAAAGCTATAACTCTTTTTATATCATTTGATACTATAGCTATTAAACCACTTACTAATGTTGTTATACCTCCTAATCATAATATTATTAATAATATTGATGGTGTATATTCTAATATATAAGATGATCTAGCTAAAACAAATATACCACTACATACCATAGTAGCTGCATGTAATAATGAACTTACTGGTGTTGGACCTTCCATAGCTAATAATAATCATGAATGTAAACCTAATTGTGCTGATTTAGCTGTTGCTGCTATTAATAACATTATAGCTAATAAATTTAATATACTTGTATTCGTATGTGGTGTCATTAATTCTATTGTATTAAAATCTACTGAATTATATAATGATATTATTGTACCTAAAAATAATACAAATAAAGCATCTCCCATTCTATTTAATAATATAGCTGATAATGCTGATTTCATTGCTGCTATACGTGTATTTCAAAATGATATTAATAAATATGATATTATACCTACAAATTCTCAACCTATAAACATCATAACATAATTATCACTTATTACTAATATAGTCATAAATATAGCAAATATACTTAATATTATATAAAAACGATTACGATTAGGATCATATCTCATATAATCTATTGCATATATTATTACCATCATTGTTACTATTCCTACTGGTACCATTACTATCATTGATAATGTATCTAATAATATTCCATAACTTATATTTATATTTCCTATTGTTATTCAATTAATTAATTTTATATGTATAGGTTCTTCATATTTATATAATAAATAATTTAACATTATAATATATTAGTTATTTTACCTCTCAATCTATAATATGATACTAATATACTTAATCCTATTGCTGATTCTGCTCCTGCTAATAATATAATTATTATACTATATATTATTCCATGTATATCATCATAATATCCACTTACATATATTATCTTTACTGTTACTGTTAATAATAATATTTCTATCCCTATTAATATTGTTATTATATTATTCTTACTTATATATAATATTAATAATGTCGTTAATATTCCTAACATTTTTTTTTTATTTTATTTATTAATTAATTTAATACTTATATTACTTATATTTATAATTATTTTAAGTATTATATAATTTATATAATAAATATATATAATTAAAAAAATAATATAATTTAATTAATATGATCCCGAGAGAAAGGGGGAATGATCTTTATAACCCCCACAGCATTGCTGGAGGGGGTAATTAATATTTTAAAAGATATTTATCACTTCATCCCTTATAACTAGAGGAGTTATAAATACCCCCCCCCCCCCTTCACAGAAGGGGGGGGTATCTTAATCACCCACCCTTTTGTTAAGGGTGGGGTAATAAATCTTATCTCAAAGGGTTTATCTTAATAATCAAATAATTATTAATATGATTCCCAAAGGAGAATGATATAAATCATCATAAATATTAACCCAAAAGAATGATCTTTATAACCCCCCAGCAATGCTGGGGGGTAATTAATATTCTAGAAGATATTTATCATTTCCAGTTATAAATATTATCCCTAAAGGTTGATCTTTATCACTAAATAGTTATTAATATGACCACCCTTCGGGGGGGATGATCTAAATCACCCCCCCCCCCCCCCCCTTCCCCCTTAGGGAAGGGGGGGGTATTAATCACCTTCGGTTATAAATATTATCCCAAAGGGTTGATTTTAATAATCAAATAATTATTAATATGATCCCCCCCTCTGGGGGGGGGGGGGGATCATATAAATCACCCTACCCTTCACCCCCCCCGAAGGGGGGGGGGGGAAGGGTGGAGGTAATAAATCTTATACCCCTCTCCCTTCATGGAAGGGAGAGGGGGAATGATCTAAATCACCATAAATATTCTCTTTTCCCCTAGAAGGTGATAAGAGATGGGGGGGGGGATATTTATAACCTAAGAGATAATTAATATGATTCTTTTGGGGGGTTATCTTTATATCCCCGATTCCTGTAGGGGGATAATCTTTATCACCATTTGGGTATTTATATTATAAAATAATGATCTTTATCACTATTTAGTTATTAATATAATAAAGGGTTAATATTTATAATCATTAGTTATTAATATTTAATTAATATATAATTATTAATAATGACATAGTAAGAATTGAACTTACATAATAATATTCGTAATATTATACACTAACCATTATGTTATATGTCATAACGGATAGTCAGCGAATTGAACGCTGATAGCTTAATAGCAACTACATAGCAAGTAGGTTGGTTTACCAATACCGAACTATCCATATCGCATTACATCAGATTCGAACTGACAACTCTTATAGTGACATTATAAGGCTTTACCTTTAAGCTACTAATGCTTCTGAGTTGACATGATTCGAACATATATTTACCTAACTCAAATCTAGGTGACTTACCCATTAGTCTACAACTCAATTTATTTAATAATTTTATATTACCTTTATTTTAATAATATTTTTATTATCTTTCCTTTATTATTAATTAATATCTATAAAGATGATAATCACTTAATAGTTATTATTATCTATAAAGATGATTATCACCCCCGGAGGGGAGATGATTAATACCCCCCCGACCCACCCTTCAGGGAGGGGTCGGGGGGGGGGGGATAATTATTAGGATAAGTATTTTATTATTATCCCGATAATAAATATTTTAATATTATTATCTTGATTCGGAGATTATTATTATTCTCATAAATATTTAATTATTATAATTAATAATAATAATAATAGAATAATAAATATAATTATGATGATTAGTATTTTATTATTATTATGATAATAAATATGGAGAGATATAAATCATATTCAGTAATATATATATTCCCCCCCATTGGGGGGATATATATTCCCCAGAGGGGGATATATATCACCTTCGGTAATATATATTTTATTATTATTATAATAATTAATATACCCCCCCCTTCGGGGGGGGGGGGGGGGATATTAATCACTTAGTCCCTTATCCCCCCCCCCTCGGGGGGGGGGGAAATAATTATTATATTATTATTATAATGATAAATATTTTATTATTATTATTATTATCCTGATAACCCCCCCCCCAAGGGGGGGGGGGGTTATTATTATCACGATTCCACCCTTTCCCCTTTTGGGAAAGAGTGGGGGGGGGGAAAGGGGAAATTATAAATATTTTATTATTATTATGATAATAATCAATTGGTAATTATAATCCCAAAGATATTATAAGTATTTCCTGACCCCACCCTTCCGTGAAGGGTGGGGGGGGGGGGGGGTTATTATTATCCCCCCCCCACCTTACAGGTGGGGGGATATAATTACCAAATAGTTTTTATTATCCTAATAATTAGTATTTTATTATTATTCCTAATTATAACTATTTTATAGTTAGGAATCATAAATATACCCCACTATTCTTTGAAGTGGATTATTATGATAAATATCTTATTATTATTGAAATAATAAATATTTTATTATTATTACCCACCCTTCCTATGAAGGGTGGGTGAATAATTACCCCCCCCTTCCAATGGAAGGGGGGGGGGGGGGATTATTATAATAAATATTATATTATTATCATTATTATAAATATTTTATAATTATAATTTTGATTCCCACCTTCCCTTACAAGGGAAGGGGATATATAATTATCAGCCCCACCCATTAGGTGGGGCTGATAATCACCAAATAGTTATTATTATCCTAATTATAAATATTTTAATATTATGATACCTAATAATAAGTATTTTATTATTATCCCCACCCTTCATAGATTTCTATGAAGGGTGGGTATAATTAGTACCCCCCCCTTTTATGGGGGGGGGGGTCATTATTATTATTAATTATTATGATAATCATTTAATAGTAATTATGATACCGCTTCAGAGGATTATTAATATCCCCGACCCACCCTAAAGGGTGGGTCGGGTCATTATCATTCCTTTGGGATGATTAATATACCCATTGGGATTATTATTATAAATAATGTGAATTATCACCTAATCGTTATAATTATTATCCTAATAATAAGTATTTTATTATTATAATACCTAATAATAAGTATTTTATTATCATTATTATTATAAATAATAATAACTAAATGATAAATATTATCTCAATGATAAGTATTTTATAATAATTATCCTACTTCCCCCCCCCCCCCCTTTGGGGGGGGAATTCTCAATATACCCCCCCCCTAAGGG